>JAKWJD010001766.1:50139786-50177286 GCA_027705065.1 Solanum peruvianum | reverse complement strand
CTTTTAATGATAGAGAAATTTAATATCTTGGTCTAATTGTATTCAATTCTTGTGTAGATTGTCTTGAGCTATTGAATTATTCATAGATCATATCCTTGTCAACATTATTCTGTGAATTGTATTATTATCATGTTATAGCTTATATAGATGATCAATCTGAAGGATTATATGGTGCATGTGTATGTTTGAAGTGAAAGCATTATTTCTTCTAATTGTATACATGTGATTATGATAGACTATGATGATGTCTCTATATGATGATAACATGTCTTTCTTGATTGGTAGACTTATGTCCCTCTACTTGATACATAGAAATTAGGTTAATGTCAACTCTTGACTTAGTAGGCTTAAGCACCTTTGACATTTACGATTATGAATAATTAATGTATTAGTAATATAGGACCTTAAACATTTAAATAAGGTGAATAACTTGGAACTTTCAATACAGAGAGAAGGTTATAGAACCCATGAAGTTGAATGCCATAATGTTATCCTTCTAGAGTGAATGATAGACTTAGATATAGGTTGGATGGAACAGCATGAAACCTTCTCTAAGGAAGTCATAAGAGCTATCCTTATAACCATTGAGTGGCAACCCTAGTGGACCGATCCTTGGTAGGGGTGTTATGTTTTGGAGAGACTAAGAAGTGTTGACATTTGATGTACCTTATTTTGATTTAACTTACTCTATGAAAAATAAGGAAAAGTAATGAGTAAATATGGTTGTGGCAGTAACTTTGTGTAAGACAAGAATAGAATACCAAGGAACCCTTGATATTACTTAACCATGTGTCTGCATGGGATATGTCCTAGTTCTACCCTTTGCAAGTAGAACACCCTCCCTCGGAGTAGGGTAGACTCTGGATTCCTTGCTAGCTACTATGGTCTATGGCGATTAATGCCTATTCTTATCATGTGCGATGCATTCTAGTGTTGGAGAGGTTCTACAACGTGTAGGTAGTGGAATGAGATGTTATCTAGACATGGCACGAGTAGGCTTTGAAGATGCCAGAATGAGAGTTCCATAGGTCCTTCAAGACCATTATGCGAAGTCCTAAATTGTTGAATTTCTCTTAAACGTCGTTATGATTATTATCGACTTAAGTTAATATATGTAGAATATAAGCATCACTATCTAGAGTAGCTTTGATGATTAATTAGGTAGGCTCAGATAGGGTGTATGTGCGGTCTCTTCATGTCTCACTCAAGTGAGTCTTAGAGTGACCTTAGGTAGAGAGTTTATGCGATGAAAAAGGAATATTTGATGAAAAGGGAATAATCTTACTTTAAGTAGTGTTAAGGATCATTTAGGTGTGCTTGAAGAGGGTGTATGGGTGGTATGTTCTAATCACGTAAGTATGTCTTATGATAACCTTTGGTAGAAGGTTTCTATGCTTATATGATTTGTTAGTGATGATAGAAGCAATTTGTGGATTACTTGAATATGTCTTATAAGTGAAGGTTGATATGGATATGGTTCTTGTACTTATTTTACGATGTTTTCATCAAAAGAATATAAAAAAACATGTTATAAGTAATTGTCTGTTTTAGCACAGTTTGATTGCATGTCACCATACTAACTGCATTCAATGTGCTAATTTCATATGTAATTTAATTTCTAAAGGTGTAGGTGGAAAGTCAGGAATCTCTTGGAAGCAAAGCTTGGAAATAGTATCCTCTTAAGAAAATCTTGTTATGTACTCACATGATTCGAGGACATAGTTATGTTTTAGCTTTCGTTTTCAAAAGACGTTGCATTAGACTTTAGTATTTCCATTTTATTTATGTATGGGTTGTTACCCTAAGATATTGATGTGTCTAAGATGGCTATAAAGAGACTTAGTCTTTCTTGTTTTTTCTATGAAAGATAATTGAACTATATATATATATATATATATATATATATATATATATATATATATATATATATATATATATGCGATAAATGATGTTTAAGGGCTTGTATAAGACCTTCAAGCGTTCGAGTATGCCGTTTAGTGACTTATGGATGCCTTTTCTTCTAGTGTATACTCTCGGGTCGTTACATGATTTTTAAATGACGATAAGTTGAATTGTGGACTCAAGGATTATGATTTGTGTTTTGAAAGATCTCATGATGTACATGAATAGTTTTAGATAGCTAAATATGTGTTATGACTTAAAAGCAATAATTGAGAGTGGGTGCACAACACAGAGGCATAATTAGTTTTTGGTTTCGAAAATGTCTTTTTGAGGCAGAAAAGCTCGTGTCAGCTACACGATGTGAGAGATGAAATTTCAAAATGTGGCACTACGCCACGACGCGTGGCCATTCTCTAATTCCATCCGTTGAAATTTCTTATTCATTTTTCTTCGTCAAATCACCTGAACTAGTTTCTTTTTTAAAAAATTATTCTTAGATACATATATCCAACAAATGTATCTACGAAACTAAGTACAAAAAACTCTATTACACAATGCAACAAACTTAAAAACTTCCCAACTCAGGCAATTCAAGAATAATATATGAAATCAAGAAGAAGGCATTAATATCGTCAATATTCAAACACTTTTATGACAAATCCAAACTAAAATAATATGCTTGGCATGTGGCAGGAATATTCTAACGTTACGGAAGTCTTACATACGTGATAGTACTAATTTTTTTGCGAAAATATCAACTACCTTAATCGCTTGTTGAATTTGTCCCTTTTCTCCTTCTTTTTTTTCCTTTTCTCCTTAGCCCTTGCTTGAAATTTCAAATTTCTAAAATTTACCAAGTTTTGATCTGACCCATATTAAACTCCAAAAAAAAGGATTAATATAACAGGGTAGTGAAAAGACTAAAATACCGCTTAAAATCCAAGATTAGATGTTTTTAATCCAACATCCCAATTTTTAAAGGGCATAACTCACTTATACGAACTCAAAATCACCCAAACATGGTTGCGTTTGGAACAGCGTTACAAGAGCTTTCCAACCATATATGGAACTACATCTAACTCATCCTGAGGTAGGAGTAATAATCATTCAAAGTGGACCTAAAACTCACTTTTAACTTACTAAATTATTTCCTGGACTCCTTTATACTTTCTTAAAGTGATTATTTCCATATTTTTGACTTCTTTCTTTTTCTTTCTAGTTGCGAGATGTTACAACTCTTTCATAAACATTAATTTTCCAACGTAGTCCATATTTAGATGAAATAGGGTCATTATGGTGTAGGGAAAATCTGATAATCAAAGAGAGATATATATACGATTTTGATTATACGAGTGTATAGGTATGATAATAAGGAACCCGTAAGACTTTATAGAATATAATTCGGGTGAGTATAACTCCCAAAATGGATCTTAGCGTGAATAGTAGCATTCTATCTTTGAGCAGACAATCATAATGTGATAAGGGCCGCCATAGAGGGGTTGCTATAGTGGGATAGGTCTGCTGTGGTAAGACATACATGAGTTAAAGTTGTTAATAAACCCCTAAACAACATTATTTGACACTTTTCAATTGTTAGAGCTAAGGGGACGACCCAAGACAAGTTTTTGAATGTTTTTTACCAGTCATAAGGCTAAACTTGTAGTTTTAACTCTCATTATCCATTTTTCAATCCGTAGAATCTATTTTCTTGAGTTAGTGTAAAGATTTTTGATCCGAGATTTATGGTGTAAAACCCCTAATTTAGGTATTAATATCTTGGGTTTGGTCTAAGGTTAGTGGGTTTATTATAATCTAAATAATTAGACTTTTGATTATTGATCCTTGAATAATTAATTGTCTTACACCAAAAACAAGAGAAAAGAATATGGAATTGGATGACTCAAGTGCCTAAGGGGATTTGAGGTAGGTGATGTTTTTTATTTAATGTTGGTGTGATATATGTTTGTATTTTCTTTATTTTAATACATGTATGTAAGTGAATGTTGCATTATTTATCATCCTAATCTTAAATAAGGATAAGCGAATAATTTTATGCCATGAATCACCTCTTGTCTTATGATCTTGATGATGTACTTGTGTTTGTAACTATGGCGTGTGAATGGGATAAGATTTCCACGTTCCAGCATAACAAACATGGATTAGATTGCCACGCTCTGACTTAACTTTCTATTGGATTGACACATTCCACCCGAAAAATTGGATCGGATTGCCACTTTCTGCATAATTAACATGGATAGGATTTCTATGTTTCGACATAAATAAGGGGTAATATTTCTACATTCTGACATGCTAACTTATTGGGTTTGGGTTTTATGAAAGGACCATTAACTTTTTATATAATTAGTTATTGTTATGAACATGGACTAGGACTTATGACTTCTCAATGTTTTTTGCTTAGTGTTAGTGGGGGATTGGAACTTCATTCATGGATTACACAAGTGGAATTTATGAGTGGTTATGGTTTGGTTCTCCTAACTATGATATTTTTTTTTAATCAATGTTGTTGATATTTGGCATATTACATGGTTATACTACTGTAATTACTTATATACGTTTCACTTAGTGGGATAGTCGTGTGATCCTACCAATGCATGGTGATTATGTCCTGTTATTGCATTTGCTCTTATTTTGTTGAGTCAGGCATCTTCCAATGGCTATTGACAGACCTTGTTTAGAAGATTATTTATCGTTTAAATTCAAGGGTGAGCTAGTTCTTCTGGGCTACCTTTGGATATGTTTTGGTTTAAGTCCACTTTTTTCGAAATTAGACTATTTTTTAAGGTGTTGTTTAGTTTTGAGATTGTACCCCTTGTTCTAAGACTTGTTGTTTTTTGAGTTTTGGTACAATGATTTTTAGATTCTAGGCATTTAATTTTGCATTTTTTAGTTAATTAACTTGCTTCCGTAACTTAATTTCCTTAGTTTAGGTTTAACTGCTTAGTTTTGGTTGTAATAATTGCTACCCCACCACATGATTAGTTTGGTGACAATCATAACAATCTAGGTCGTGACAAAGTCGGTATAAAATCCCTAGGTTATTTGATCTCGTTGTACAAAAATGAATCTAGTAGAATCTCGCAGAACGGTATGATGACGTCCATATCTTTCTTGGAGAGGCTATAAGACTGTAGAAAAACTCACTTATATCTACTCCTTCATTCTATGAATTTAATTCAATTGGTATCCAGGTGATACAAATTGGTATATTTCCTCCTTCACTATATGATCCTAGCAATAGAAACACACGTGGTAACATCATCACTTGCAATACAGGATTACGTATACACTATCGGAGGTCGTATAAGGTCACATTTAAGAACAAGTATACACTATCGGAGGTCGTATAAGGTAACATTTAAGAGTGTATCAATTTGTTGCACCGTCGTCGGGGACAGTGGCTTTTAGATTAACTTTAAGCTTATTATCGAAGTTTAGTCAACATTTTCCTAATTTTACTTTTTATTTTAGTTTTTGTCTCCTGCGGGTCTAACTTCCTTCTATGCAAACACACGGAGTAGAGGAATACTTTTAATTCAACCTGACCCCGAACTAGACCATACTTTAAGAAGAATAAATCAGAATTTCGGCAGCTAAGGTGATGAGGTCGACCCGCAAATGCCACCATTGGTCGATGCTCATGACCTTGTATTACTTGATATTTATGGGGAAGGTGAAATACGGAGACAGCCTCCCGCTCCACGCCCTCAAGAGTACTATAGGGGCTATGAAAATATCATAGACTCTGATGGCCATTCATCTTGCCCCCTCTACCACACAGCCACACTTTTGTGTTAACTAGTAGTCTGATGCAACTGTTCACTGCCAGAGGTTTGTTTTCAGGGAAACCTTTTGAGGATCCACATGCCCACATCGCAAAGGTAAGGGCAATGTGCAAAAGTTGTGTAGGGAGGCCCGATTTTGAATGTGGATGTAATCGGGCTAAGAGTTTTTCCTCTCTCACTGGAGGGACAGGCTGCTATCTGGTTTACTGAGCTCCCATATAAGTCAATCTTCAGTTGGAATCAACTGAGGGATGCTTTCTTAGCACGCTACTACCCAGTGTCTAAGAAACTAAACCACAAAGACAGAGTGAACAACTTTGTGACATAACCGAGAGATTCAGTTAGCAGTTCTTGGGATAGGTTCACTTCATTTTTGTGAAGTGTCCCAAATCACCATATAGATGATGAGTCTTTGAAAGAGTATTTCTATCGAGGACAAAATGATAATAACAAAGCGGTGTTGGATACGATAGCGAGTGGTTCTTATGGGGAGTGTCCTTATGCTGAGATTGCTGAAAAGTTAGAGAAAATCTCTAGTAATAATAAAGCTTGGAGTACTAGGAAGTCAGATACTGGGAGAAAAACCTTCGCAGTCCAATTTGTACACAACTCAGTGGCATATGAACTTCATGATGAAATGGATCAAATGAGAACTGAGCTTGGGTTGGTGTTGAACCATGTTGTTGGGGGTGCGGAAAAGGTAAATACGGTGAACTACTTGTCTAAACCAACACCGCTAAATGATGAATATTACTATGAGGAGGATTCCTATGCGGTGAATGATCAGACGGGGGGTTTCCGACCAAACTCCCAAGGCTCTAATTAGGAGAAGTGGTGCAAAGGTAAAGGAAACAAAGGTTGGAATTATGATAATTATAGCCGCGAGGGTCATTATGTCCAAGATGGGAAAATGATGAGGAGGTTCAATGCTAGTGATGAGCATGGTAAAGAGTTAAGGAATGACTTAGAGGGTATAGGGCAGAAATTTGATACACATGCATTCTCAATTAAGCAACTTAAGTTGCAAATGGGCCAATAGTCTGCAACTGTGAACCCACGGTAATCAACACTCTTCCTAGAAACACTATCCAAAATCTGAAAAAATGATGGGTATTGTATGACAATCACTACTGGGGTGGTAAGAAAACCATTGACCCACCTATGTCATCTGGTGTAGAAAAGGTGATAAGACATTATGGAACGGTGGTAGAGGTTAGTGGTGAGTTAGTAGATTAAATGGTAAAAGATGTTGATGTTCCCAAAAAGGTGACCCCCATGCCTATACCACCACCACCTTTCCCACAAAGGTTAGTAAAAAAGATCAAGGATGGTAAATATAAGCATTTTATAACGATGTTGAAACAACTTTCTATCAAAGTCCCATTGGTATAATCTATTGAACAAATGCCCGCTTATTCCAAGTTCATGAAAGATTTGGTTACGAATAAAAGATCAGTCACTTTTGAGGATGACGATGAAATGTAGCACTGTAGTGCTATTGCTACAAGATCTTTAGTGCAAAAGAAACAAGATCCAGGTGCTTTCACTATTACTTGTACATTCGGGTTATTACATTTTGTGACAAGAATTATGTGATCTTGGGGCAAGCATGAATCTCATGTCCTTCTCGATTTACAAGAAGTTGGGTTTGGGTGACCCAAAGCCCACTGCGATGCAACTACTGATGGACGATCGAACGGTAAAAAGGCTCATTGGTATACTCCACGACGTGCTAGTAAAAGTGGATTCATTCATATTTCCTGTCGATTTTGTGATTCTTGATAGTGAGGTTTATTTTAAGGTGGCTATTATTCTTGGGAAGCCATTCCTTTCTTCAGGTAGAGTCTTATTTGATATGGAAAAGGGGCAGATTAAATTCTGGTGGAACAATGAAGAAGTGACCTTACACATTTGCAGGTCCATGAGGCAGAGTGGTGAGCTCCAATCAGTATCTGCTATATCCTACAGAGATGAAGAGTCATCTGAGGTACAAAATAAAGAGCGTCTGGGTGTAGAAGCATTGGCGACAGTGATCATGAATTTTGATAGTGATGGCATTGAAAAGTATGGCCCATTGGTCACGGCACTTGATCGAGGTAATTTTCTTTTTAACCCAAAGAAATTTGAGTTAGATATGCAACATAGCAAATCTCCACCCGTGAAACCGTCTATTAAGGAGGCTCCAAAATTAGAACTTAAGCATCTACCACCTCATTTGAGGTATGTTTTCTTGGGAAAAGATGACAATTTGTTGGTTATTGCATCATATTTGAATGTGCAACAAGTCGAGAGTTTGATGAAAGTGTTAAAAAGGTTAAAAAGAGCTATTGGGTGGACTATTGCCGGATATTATTCAGATCCCTTCCGGTATTTGTTCTCATAAAATCCTACTCATGCCCGATCATAAGCCAAGTATTGAGCATCAGAGACATCTAAATCCACCTATGAAAGAGGTAGTGAAAAGGAAATTATAAAGTGGTTGGATGTCGAAGTGATATATCCAATCACTGATAGTAGTTGGGTATGCCCTGTTCAGTGTGTACCTAAGAAAGGGGGAATGACTATGGTCCCCAATGAGAAAAATGAGCTTGTTCCAATGAGGTTGATGACTAGTTGAAGGGTGTGTATGGAATACCGGAAATTAAATTCATGGACCGAAAAAGACCATTTTCCTATGCCATTCATGGATCAGATGTTGGATGCCGGAAAAGGGTTGTACTATTTTCTTGATGGTTATTTGAGGTATAATCAGATTTCTATTGCACCGGAATTTAAAGATAAAAACACCTTTACTTGTCCATATGGGACCTTTTCAAGAGAATGTCATTGGGGTTATGCAATGCACCCGCCACATTTTAGAGATGTATGATGTCGATATTCTCCGATATGGTGGAGGACACAATTGAGGGTTTTAAGGATGCTTCATCTGTGGTTGGTGACTCCTTTGAGCGGTGTTTGAGTCATTAGTCTGAGGTTCTTAAGAGGTGCGAAGATTGCAATCTAGTACTAAATTGGGAAAAATGTCACTTCATGGTGAAAGAAGGTATTGTATTGTATGATCGTATTTAAGAGAAGGGTATAGAGGTTGATCAAGCTAATGTCGAGGTAATAGAGAGACTTTCCTCACCTATTTCTGTAAAAGGTGTGAGAAGCTTTCTTGGGCATGTAGGTTTGTACCGGAGGTTCATCAAGGATTTTTCAAAAATTGTGCATCCATTGTGTAAGTTTCTTGAGAAAGAGTGTAAATTTTTATTTGATGAATCCTCTCTTAAGGCATTTGGTGAGTTGAAAGAAAAGTTGACGTCTGCACCTTTAATTACTTCACAGAATAAGAGCAAGCCATTTTAGATAATGTGTGATACTAGTGGGGTTGCTCTTGGTGTGGTATTGGGGCAAAGAATTCACAAAATCATTCACCCCATTTACTATGCTTGTAAAGACCTAAATGAAGCTCAAAATAACTACACAGTGATTGAGCAAGAGCTCCTTGCAGTAGTCTTTGCCTTAGGGAAACTTCACTCTTATTTTCCTGGTACTGGGTTATAGTGAATACTGCTCATTCTTATTTGAGGTATTTGATGTCAAAGAAGGATCCAAAACCGAGGTTGATTAATTTGGGTATTACTATTCCAAGAATTTGACTTTGAGGTTATTGATAGAAAAGGAACCAAAAATCATGTTGCTGATCAGTTATCCCATTTAGAAGATGAAGCAATTATAGAGTTGAGGGATAAGATTAAAATTGATGTTACTTTCCCCGATGAGCATGTATTGGCCACCTCTCAAGACTTGATTCTATGGTTCGCAGGTTTCGCAAAACATCTGGCTAGCGATATCATCCCACCGGACTTGTCCTTTCATCAAAGGAAAAAGTTCATGTATGATGTGAAAATTTTCTTTTGGGATGATCCATACTTGTATTGGAGTTGTGTCGATGGGCTTATTCGGTGTTGTATGCCAGAAGTTTAGATGTTGAGTGTTTTGGAGGCATGCCATTCTTCACCCATAGGTGGACATCATAGTGGTACCCGTACCGCTCACAAGATCTTGCAATGTGGCTACTATTGGCCAACTATACACCAAAATGCTCATGAGTTTGCGAAGGCATGTGATAGATGCCAAAGAGATGGTGGCATATCGAGAAATTAAGAGCTTCCTTTAAATCCCATTCTTGTTATTGAGCTATTTTATGTGTGGGGTATTGACTTTATGGGCCCTTTTGTGACTTCTCATAGGATGAAGTACATTCTAGTAGCAGTCGATTATGTGTCTTAATGGGTGGAAGCTATCGTACTCGCAAATAATGAAGGAAAGAGTGTCACCGCGTTCTTGAAAAAGAATATATTTTCCCGATTTGGCACCCCAAGGGCTATTATTAGTGATGGGGGATCCTACTTTTGCAACAAATTATTTAAGGGATTATTGGAGAAATATGAGGCTCGCCATAATGTTGTAATTCCTTACCATCCTCAAACTAATGGGCAAGTTGAGTTATCAAAAAGAGAGCATAAAGCCTTGTGGGCAATGAAAAAGTTGAAAATGTATTGGAATGAAGCTTCTGAATAGAGGTAAAGTGGGTTGAATGACCTTGATGAATTTTTCCTAAAAGCTTATGAAAGTTCAGCCCTCTACAAATAAAAGATGAAAAAGTACCATGACAAAATGATTGAGAAATGCGATTTTATGGTTGGGGATTTGGTGCTTTTATTCAATTATAGGTTGCGTTTGTTTCCGGGCAAACTCAAGTCCAAATGGACTATTCCTTACTTGATTACCCAACTATTTCCTCATGGAGCAGTTGAGTTGGAGAACAAGGAGGGTGTGCGTTTTAATGTGAACGACAACAAATCAATATCTATCTGGGGCATGCTTAAATGGAAAATGAAGTGATCGAGGCATACCATGTTGATGAAGTCTGAGTAATCAAGTGTCCTACAATGTGCCGCGACGTTAAATCAAGCGCTGATTGGGAGGCAACCTAATATGTATCCTCTTGCAACTATAGGTTTTTCGTCATTTTATAGTTATAGTTTCATGTTTCTTTGCTTTCATTTCCTTAAACGTCCCATCTAAATATTTGTTTTCTTTTTGTTAAAATTGTTGGCTAAATCATAATTTAGAGTCCATGTCCAAAAAAATGTCCAAAAAATACAAAAAGAATAGCTTAATGGGCGTTAAATTTGCAGGTATCACATCACCAGAAAATCTACAAAAAATTTGTTTGCAACACCCTTTGACGGACCCGTCGAGAGACCGTCACGCTTGCGATTGACCATCGCAAGAATCTGTCGTTCCTAGGTTTGTTTTTAAAAATTTTCTAATTTAGAGCACGCGTGACGGAACCCCATAATGGTCCAGACTACTGAGGGAGTGGGTTCCGGGACACCGGACCCACCAGCTTGTTGATCTCCCGCGCTTTACGCCTCAAGTTTTCTTCACCTACCCCTCTTTAATTTTAGATTCTTTTATTCATTAAGGACAATTGCAAAAAGAATTATTTGGGGGGTTGAGTAAATGGAAAGTGAATGCTAGGGTGTAGTCTTAGTAGCCTAACTCACAATCCTCTTTTGAGGTTTTCTTGCCTGTGTTCTTTTTCCCCAAGAGACTAATTATTTTTATTGTTGTACCGGCAGGTCTATATCTTGTGTACATAGTATAACTACGAATCATGATGTCTAAAATAGAAATGATATCCCGATGAAATGAAAATGATGCATGACTAGGCATTGTAACTAATAAATGTATGGCTCTAACCATGACATAAAGATACACTACGGCATGACCCTAAATCTAAGATTCGAACTAGGTGTATGATAATCTGTTAAAGTAATGAGATGTCAAATGAGAGTTAGGAAAATTTAAATATTCCACCATTGGTACTTATTTAGAACTTGCAAGGTTAGTCATACTAAAACTAAATCGTAATAGACAATTAGGAAAGGATCATAGGCCCTTTTTCGGAATAGTCAATCTTTATCCTAAAATAACAAAAAAACCAAATGAACTAATCCCTTATTGATCCAAATAGTTGGAGTTTAAAATAGATCTTTCTTTTTTACCCCATTAGATCTTTTCTGGGACTAATTGTTGGCCCTAGTCCCTCCTTGGACATGTTTACCTCAGCTTATGCCAAAAGCATAAGTTGGGGGTGGTTAATGCAGAAAATAACCTTGTCGTGGCCATGACCCAATCTTGGTTATTGTGAACCTTGGCTCATGGCAAAGCCATGAGTTGAGGGTGGCTGTTATGTGGAATACTCTAAAATGTTGGGTTGAAAGTATAAAGAGGATGAAAAAACAAAACAACAGTAACTCAAGAGTAAAAACAAAATAAATACAAGAAAAGAGAAGAGTCAGTTCCACATAAGGAGAAGAAAGGGAGAATAGTAAGGTGAATCAAAATTGAGAAATAGGGCGAAATAACATGATAAAAAGGTAGGATGCATAGCCGATATGTCAAGGAGAGAAACAAGTGACTAAAATATACCTAAATATACCCTACCTTACCTTGAGCCTATGTTACAAGCTAAGAAAGTCCTATCCTGATCCTAAGAGTTTTTATGGAAAACTTAAAGTAGTGAAAATAAGGGCAGTCCTATGGAAAAATGTGTAAATGAGTTGTTAAATTGTTTCTGAGAGCGAGTGTTGAAAAGTAATCCTTATACTCAGAATGTAATGATTATGTGAAAATGAGGATGTTAGTTTGAAGTGATGACACTAGTTGCAATACCAGAAAAAATAGCACCTAGGTGAGTGATCGAAGAGGATAGGTGTCTGTTTGTGGTGAGTTTGGGTCATGGTCCGATCCACATAATTCAAGCCTAAAAAGATAGAATGCATGAACATACTGAGAATAATCAGGATCGATAGCCAAATTTTTTTGAAAGCTAAAATATGGATAGTCTTCTACAAAGATTTTGGAGTGTGTCATAGTGAGTCGCTTGAGGATAAACAACGAACTTAAGTTGAGGGTGTTGATGCACCATAGTTTCACGGTACTTTCAATGCCCTTTCCTTAAGTTTAGTGTGTTTCTAAAATATTTTTCTATTTATTTCCAGGAAATCTTTCCAACAGAGAACGCGGAGATTTTGAGACGAAATTGCAGCAGTGACCACCTACGGACCAAAAGACGGTCCGTCGTGACTGTGACGCTCCGTAGGGGTCAACCGTCCTTAGAAGATAATGGCTGCTGAAGGAAGTTAGGGAATTCTGACAAAGTGTGGGACTACGGAAGCTCACAACGGACCGTCATTGCCATGATAGTCCGTCCTGCACATTTGTCAATGCTAACAGAAAGTAGTCCCAGTATCAAACTTTAGATGATTATAATTTTCGTGCAACGAAGCCCCTCGATGGACCGTTGTGGTTGCAATAGTCCGTCAAACCTTTCCATCGAGGGTAACATAGAGTTGATGAAGTAAAACAGCAGAAAAAGAGCTAAGTATGGAGAGACGGAAGACCACGATGGTCAGTCATTACTTTTCCAAAATCGATTATTGGTATTTTGTGATTTATTCAAGCAAATTTTTGGATTTGTTTCATTTGTGTGATTATTAGCATGGGTAACTAAACTCCATAACTACGGTTTTGGGAACCATAGGTAAATAACAAGGTAAAACCTAGCTAAAATAATGATTCAATAATATTGTCTTGCATGTATTGATAATTTTTTCGCTTAAAAGTCTTTTTAAAGGATTGCCAATGTTAGAACTTGCCTTATTGCTACTTGCCGGACGAAGGAGATAGATAATAGGAAAACAATTATCAATATAGATTTCGTGTATACTATCTAATACCCTAGTGTCAGTTGGTACAAAGTAATAACTTAGTCAAATATCGAATATGATGCTTAATATGAGGTAAAGATAAGGTTTAGTAAAGCAACACCCCTAGCCGGATCAAGGTGCAGAGTGAAATTCTCTAGATGCCGGACCAAGGATTTAAAGATAGCAATCTTATCACTTTGCATGCAAGATACTAGGAAAGGATTGTTATAGCTAGAGTTACGAGCTAGGAGCTTGTGGAACAATTAGGCCCTAGTTACTCTTATTACTTTATTAAACTCCAATACTTGAACATCTCACTTGTTTACTTTAATTTAGCAAATTGCTTTCATTAATCAAAACGCCCCTCTAGTTATTTGTTTTTTAGAAATAATTGACTAAATAGAAGTAATAATAGAATAAAGTTAAGCCTGAACCATTTTCCTCGTGGGAACGATCCTAACCTCACTAATAGGGATCTTTACTTGATCCGATCGCTTTTACTTCGTTTCGAAAAGTAAATTTGAGTGTATCAGTGACCACATGGCTAATGTATGGTTTGATTCGATATACTTATTCATACATGTCAATTGAGTAGACTTTGGATTTCATATGGTTTGTGATATATTTAATGCCCTCATCAATGTGTCTGCCCTAATTGAAGAGTGAGTAATAGTTACCTATGTGTATTGTGTATATTTGTTGTGTTTATGGATTTTCAGACTTGGTTGGTTTGGTTATGTTGGATATGAGTGACTTTGATATAATCTTAGGCATAACTTGGTTTTCCCTCTATTGTATCGAACATAATTGTAATACGAAGTTGGTAACTCTAGAGATTCAACGTAAGGAAAGCTTAGAGTTGGAATGGGGTACAAGCCTAAGTCAGATAAGGTTTGATCTTTCGTGTGTGGTAGGAAACTGGTTAGACAAAATTTTTTGACGTATTGGGATCATATACGAGATGTTGAGGTCCAATCCTTCTCCATTAAGTCTATTCTTGGGGTTTCATAGTTTAGAGAGCTTAAAGCTCAAATCAAAGAGCGTCTTATTAATGGATTCATTTGTCCTAGTGTTTCCAAGTGAGATGGCCTTGTCCTGTTTGAATAAAAAATGAAGGGTAGGAAGAGGACTGCCGGAAGGATAAACTTATGGTCAAATAAAGTTCCATTATACTTGGTTGAAGGAAATTGAAGATTTTTGAACAGAGTGTGTACAAAGATTATGTTAGTGCTTTGAATTTGATAAGTTAGTTCAGTTTAAGGTGTCATGTTGATGAAATGTTGGGTTTATATTGATAGTCAAGGTTGACTGAGAATAATGGTAATAAGAGTTCGTGGTAGATTTTTACAGGATTTAACATTATAATAAGATTGTGGCTAAGTAAATTGGGTGTAGTAATTATGACTTGCGAGAGCCTAAGGTCGTGTTTTTCTTATATTTGGTGAGTAATGTGGTTGCATGGAATGTTTAAAGATTTTATGGGACACCAATTGAATGGAGTATTAAAGAGCTAGAGTGATACTGAGGATAAATAGTGCGATATAATACAACCTTTATAGAGAGGTGAGATAAACAATATCGTATTGATTGCAAAGTCTAATGTGATATCTTTTGAGGTGTAGATAATTGGGTATAGAGTTAATTGCATTCATTTTATTGTGACTATGGTAATAATGATATCACAAGTCTTTCAGATTGGTTATAATAATGAAAATGACTTGACAAATGAGTATAGAAATACTATCTCAAAGGTGATAATAAGTGTTTTTGTTATGTTTTGAGTTTGGTAATGATTAGAATTGAATTGTTGATGAAAGATGATGTGAAATCGATGGAGATGAAATCTATGAAAAGCGAAGATCCATTTATTCATAAAATCGTTGAGGTATAAGCGAATATTGATAAATAAATGGATTGTGTTATATGGTAGAATTTACAATCTAGGTCTTCATTAAAATTTTACCTTTCTTGAAATATATTTTGTAAATGTATGAATTTCAAGGTGAATAATGATCAATCGTATCATGTATTGTGAATTTGAAAAGACTTACATATGTATTGAGTCATAAAGTTGATTATTATTGACAGTTAAGTACCCAAGAAAGGTTTCTTTTAAGGAGTATTAGTTCAGAGTAAGCTAACTGGTAGAAGTTGTTATGATAGTTGTTAATATTAAGAATGTTGGATTAAGTGTAAGGATTTGAAGAGTATGTGGGGTCAAGTGAATGGAAATAGCCGGTATTGACTCCTCAAAGGAAAACCTTATGTGCTATTTGATAAATTATTATGTGACCATTTATTTTATTTTATAAATGGTTTTGAGTGTGATGCACCAGCTATGCTTATGTGTATTCTCACTTTTGTTGGTGGATCCCTAGTGTACGATCATGTGTACCATTACTACGATGTTTTCCTAGTTCAGTGGAATGATTGAAAAGACTTGGTTCATTCTGATGACACATTTTTATTGTCTTGGAGTTGTTAAAATTTGGTTTACATGTAACACCTTCCTTATTAGAAATTATTGAGGAGCTACCCTGCATAAGTATGGTTGATTGACAATCATAATATTTATCTTTTCGTCTAGTTCATGTATCGATTATGTGTAGTCGAATGTGTGGATCATTGAATCCAAACTACTGTTCTTAAAAGGTAATATACAACTACCAAATCTAACTTTTCTCTAGTGTTGTTGGATGGTTTATATGTTTGGACATATATCTCAAGGAGTATCTAATGTCTAAAGATTGAAATCATTAAAAGAACTATTATTGTTTGGGTATTATGAGTGTTAAGAACTGTGATTGTTTGGGTATTATGAGTGTGTGTTGGTTTGTTAAAGTTCATTTTAGCGAGTATTTAAATAGAATTTATCATTGTTACATGGGAAATGATTCGTCCAGAAATTGTGTCAAATTCATTGATTACATGTTGCAAACATGTGGGCGCTCAAGCTAAGGGGTTATCGAGGATCGTTTTAGTGGTTAGTTAAGTTAACATACAACAATAATTACCACTAGAGGGATGAGATGACTTCATTGAGGCATTGTAAGGGAGGATGTGTAGGTATTCAAATGGTTGGTTTGAGGTTTGAGATGTGAAACCTTTAGAGGGTGATGAAATTCGATAAGAAGGGCATGCAAGACAAGTATCCCAAGCATTCGACAATTCATATACTACACTACCCTTTCTTTAACTGCCTTCTCCTACTTGGTCACTCAGGGATGAGTGATGGGTAAATTACTATTTACTATAACGACCTAATTCCATCATTAGGGAAAAGCTAATGAAAAAAGTATTTGGGGCCAGAAAACTCTTTTGTAGCAACTTTGAAATCGGAGTCATTAAGGTGTAAGGTAAATGTGATAGTGAATGAGATCTAATTATATGTTTCATTGAATTATTGGATGTATAAGACTATAAGGAACATGTATGATTTTACGGAATTCAATTCAGGCGAGTAGAGATCCAAAAAATGATCTTAGGGTGAACAGTAACTTTTTGTCTTCGAGCAGGTTGCAAGAGACGGGCCATTGTAGCGGGATGGGTCTGTCGTGGCTGGCCAGACGGGAATTTTAGTTGCTAATAATCCCTTAAACGATCTTATTTTGTACCTATCGATTTTCAAGATAAAGAGGAGACCCAAGATGTGGTCCTCACAGTTTTTCACCAGTTAGGAGGCTAAAGGTAACATTTTAACTCCCCAAATCCGTTTCTTTATCCATACAACCTATTTTCTTTGATTATTATCGATGGGGAATGTTTTTTTCAATTGTGCCTATTTGTTGTTGCCAATGAACCGATCACCAAAAGGAAGTATCTCTCTTAATTTTAAGGTGAAACGCTTATCTGCTAGCTGAAGAAAGGCCACGTTAGCGCCCCGACAATCATTTAATATCATAATGCATTATCGGGCATAGATGTTCACGAAAAGTTATATGGGACATCAGTGAATAGTGGGAGTCTTACATCCGAGTGATGGAAAAGTCATTATCAATGAATTCCTGAGCAGTTATCGCAACGTATGAGATTCATAACTGTAAAGTTTATAACACACAAAAATAACCCTTACTGCTTCGTGGGGAGCGGGATGAATGATAAATCTAGCGAGCACCTGTGAAGAACGCATGCATAGAACGATGCTTTGCGGCTACTATGTGTCTTTAAAATTAACCGAGAACGGGGCAAAGACATCGGAAGAAGTTTTACTATAGACTCCACCTTAGTGACAATCTTCCGTAACTTCACGATAAATAGAGCAAAAGAGTTAGGATCTCTCCAACATCCCTTCCGTGAAACAGGCTTTGTTGGAAGAAGATGAGCATGTGCAAGTATCAGAATATGCATTCTTGTGATCTACAAAGTCGTTATGGCTTGATTTTTGCAAGGTCATGGTGATATGCACGACTTAATAAAGGGTTATGAAGTAGCAGGCTCATTATTGTTGGTTTATCCATCGGCAAATATGTGGCACACAATATACTCAATTTTACTTCCGCCCGGTGAAGATTTTACAAAGTTGAGAATTATTATGAAAAAATCCCTTATTTGGATATTATGATCTTAGGTTTCTATTAGGGTTATTGGGTTTGTTATAATTCAAATATTATGCCTTCTTGCGTACACTAATTGTTGTAGACCTAGAATAATCGGAAATAATCCAGAAAGGGAAGATTCAAGTGCCTTAGGGGATTCAAGCTAAGATCGGATTGCCACATTCTGGCCTGACTTTGAATTAGATTGCTACGTTCTGGCATAAACATTGGATAGAATTGTCACATTTTGGCATAACTAACTTTGATCGAACTGCCAAGTTACAGCACAAAAATTGAATTAGATTTTTATGTTACGGCATAACTAACTTTGATCGGATTGGGTTACATGAGATTACCATTCACTTATTATATATGGGCTAATTTTATGAACATGGACTGTGACTTATGACTTCTCAAACAATTATACTTAGTGTGAGTGGGGAATAAAACTTCATTCATGCATTGAACAAATGGACTTAAAAAGTAGTTGTGGTTTGGTTCTCTTAGGTTATGAAGATTGTGTTAATCAATGTTGTTGATATTCCGTATGTTAAGTGGTTATATTGTTGTAATTAGTTATATATGTTTCCCTTAGTGGATAGTTGTGTGATTCTACTTGTACATAGTGGTTGTGTACTGATACTACACTTGCTCTTATATTTGTAGAGTACACGGAATCTTCCGGGGGCTATTGATAGACCTCGTAGAAGATCACTGATAGTTCTAATTCAAGGGTGATCTAAGTCTTTTGAGATTCCTTGGGTTCTCCTTTTGTTTAAGTCCACACTATTCTATTAAGACTATTTATTTTAATTGCTCTTTTGTTTAGGGGTTGTACATCTTATTCTACAAGTTGTCGTTGTTAGAGTTTTGGTACAATAAATTTCAGGTTATAGGCATTTTATTCTACATTTTTTGGTTAATAAACTTTATTTCATAACTTAATTGACTTAGTTTTGGTTTAGTTTCTTAGTTTGGATTGTACAAATGGTTCTCCCGCTACATGGTTCGTATTGGTGCCAATAACGATTGTTTGGGTCGTGAAACATACACCCTATCTCTCTTTCTCGAGAATTCAGTATATTTGCATCTTGTAAAATGAGAGAAGACTCTTTCAACAAATGTTTTTATCCAAGTTCCCCATCAATAAAGTTTATTGATGACATTTAGTAGACTAATATTTGAAGTTATAGCAGTAGAATAAAACTTTCATGTTGTGACAATAAAATATTTTAAATTGTAATAATTTATAAAAATAATGATTAAGTATCTGTAAAAAATCATTTTTTAAAAAAAATTAAAAAGTAATACAAATCGGTTTTGAATAAAAAAAGAAAGATAAAAATGGATAATTGTGTACTAACTAATTTTGAATTCATTGATGATAATTGTTAATTAACATAAATTTAGGATATTCAAAATACTTAGGTATATTTATTTTCCTTATTTCACTCTAATATGTGGACATTAATTTAAAAAATAGATTTTATTCATTTTGTTCATAGTTTCTCTCTCTTCATTTTTTCCCTGAATTTGACGTCACGCATGAGTCCACTTTTCTTTGTTTGAAAAATCTTCATTTTGCGAAATGAACAGCTACTTATCTATATTGAATAAACATGTTGGTAGATGAGATCCTTTTAATTAGAATTATTTATGATTTATTGTTTGTATTTGTATATTAGTGAATAGTAAAAAAATTGAAAATGTAAATGACATTTTCTGATTTCGTTTATGTATACTATATTAAAGTTGTGATTTGTTTTGTATAAACGACATTTTTTCCATATACGTAATAATTTTTGTGAAACTGTAATTTTCAGATTCTCTTATTTTATTGGTACAATTGAGCTTTTTCTTGGTTATTTTGTATATTTTTTGTACCATGGTTTTGACCGAGATTGAATTAATATATGAACTATTTGAGTATAAGTGTATGGAATATTAAAAAAATAAAATGGTTGTAAAGTTACGAAATTTGTGAAAACAAAAAAGTATTATACGTGTTGTAATATTGTTATGAAACATATATTTCTTCAGTCAATTTGATAATATTAATTATTATTTTTATAATGATAATAATAATAATAATAATAACAATGATAAATAAATAAATAAATAAATAATAATTAGATGAATTCAGTATGCAGTTTACAATTATAAGATGGATAACTGTTTTTTTCCTTCTTTTAAAAATAGAAACAAAATGTATAGATTGGAATGAATTTGGTAGTGTAATTGGAATGACATTAGTATGAAAAATTATTCAATATTGTGTAAAAATCTATGAGTAAGAAGTATGATGATTTGTATAAAATGCGTATTATGTTTGTATGAAATGTGGAATGTCATTTTTGGACAATTTTGAACTTATATTTTAAAGAATGGTCTATACTGATTACTTAAAAAATTATTGAGATTTTGTTTGTGTATGTTAGTTCTAATTATGGCATATAAACATTCCATAAGATATGTTTGAAACTGATATAGATTTTGGTACGAACATAAGTTATTTTGTATGTTTCTGGTTAAGAAAAATACATATTTTTAAAAAAATTGGTTTGTTGGTTATACCATGTTGGTGTGATTTTAGCATTATATTGAAAGAAATTTGTATACTCTTTATCTAGTAAATAATCATTAATTGTCAAAAATAATTTTATTTTTTGTATTATTCTTGTATAAATATTGATGTGTATTAAATTGCTATATGTAACACCCTGTATTCAAAAAAGACCAAAAATAAGCTTTTCAGAAATATGCATGTGCAATCGATGATCACTATCGACGAACCATATTATGATCTACGGCCCGTACTGCACATCAATCGTTTGTGACTAAAACTCTTCCATGACGCAGCCCAGCAAAATTGACTAAGTGACGATCCACGGACAGACCTATGGTGCGTAAGACAAGCTACGGTCCGTAGTCTGTGTCGTTGATCAACACCCCATTTACACAGCCTCTGACACAAACTACGGATAACCAGCAAGAACCATCGTTTGATACGGTCCGTAGGTCTTACCATAGGTAAAGGTTAGCAGCTAGTTAGGGGGAAAATGTTGTTAGATCAACTTCAAATGATCATAACTATTAACATAAAATTAATTAGGTGTCTCATGACCTATGAAATTATAGATAATTGAATTAGCTTTGTACAACTATCGAGTTTACTAAAATCAAACCTACGAGTAAAACTTTATGCCCATTTTAGTAAAGGACTGTCGACAAGACACAAACGACGGACCGTCGACTGAAAAATGTCCCTTCAGTCCATGTCATCGTTTGGTCGGACAACAATTAACTAAGGGTTCTTTTTGTCCTTTCCTACTTCGTTTAAACCCTAAGAGATGTCGTTTCGACCCTAAATCATAAGATTTTAGTTAGTTTAAGCCTAGAAACATAACAATAACTTTCCTAAGAAAAAATCATAAATCAAAACTTAAAAAATTAGAAGCAAGAAAGCCAAAGGTGAGTCTCGTAGGTGGACCTATCGATAAAGGATAAAAAGGTCAAGGACCCTAGTTCAAGAAGCGCAACAAGGCTCTTTCAGTTCAAGCCCTGAAATCTAAATTTTTCTCCTTGGATTTCATTACCAGGTATGTAGGATTTCACTAGTGTTTTCCTTTCACCCATTAGATCCCTAGTTTTCAGTAAGATTCTTAATTCTTATATCATGACTGGACTTAGAGTTTCTTGAATCTTAGAATTATAGGGTTATTAGCTACTAGAAAGGTCCAAATCAGATTATTATGTTAATACTTAGTTTTTGCATAAATTTTAGAACTCTAGCTATGTATTTCATTAGTTTTTAAATTACACATGCTAGATATGATATTTCAGTTACTTCAGATATGCATGCCTCAGTTATTAATGAATAATTATCAAATTAATTATTGCATTCTTAGTTTGAATATTAAGTTTTGACCTATCCAGTATTTACAAAAATTCAGTCATCATGTCATAAGCACTTTATTGATTGGGAGAAGCATAATACTGAGTTGGACTAGGGTTTAGGTGTATCCAAATAGTGCTAGAACAACTAACCAAGTAGGTTGTAAGTCCCCTCTATGGGCATCAATTTGGTGATCACGACAACATGTCTTTATACCTCTAGCAGGGTATATTGTGGCCTCTAGATGAGGCCTATATATAGGACTCCACATTTAGATCATGTTGTTTTATTATCGGTTATTAGTATCTCCCACAGTTCAGAAAGACTCTATTGCGTTTACCATATTTACAATTAAGTTAGTATTCAGTCTCAGCATGATATAAATTTTGTCGTTGCATCCAGTTAGCTCAAAATTCAGTATATCATCTCCAAAATATTATACTAGCTTTTGCGCTTGTTCAGTTATGTTTTATTTCAGCTTTACTCTATCATACATGCTTAGTACCTTTCAAGTACTGATGTAGGTTCGCAACATCCAGATCACGCTTAGATCGATTCTCGATCTCCACTTCACCATAATCAGTGGTGAGTCCTCATTCTCCAAGGATAATAGTCATGACTTTCTTTTAGTATTTTGGTCTTTTACTTTTAGTTTTTGCTAGACTGAGTTGGGGCCTCTCCAGTATTTCTAGTGAGTTAGAGGTTTATTTCAAACAAAGTTAGTTTCATCTTAGTATTAAGTTAATATTTTCTTTGGATTAAACTTATCAGTTTTCAAATATCTTAGTTAAAGAATATGCGTATTCTCCATCCTTTAAATTTACATTACGATTTTGCTTTCGCATGTAGTTTATTATCTTTAATATGTTTATGGTCATCCGAGCAGGGTTAGTTTGGGGTCACTTGTAATCCTAGGTCCCGTGAGTGCGTCTCGGGGGTAGCGTGGGGCATGATAGTACAATAGTAAGATCAAATTAGTATGAAAATTTGTAATTCTAATGGGGCGTACTAATATGATTCAATATCTATTTTTGGACATTATATTGGTTGGCATGTGCATAATAGTGGAAAGAAATCGTTATACTATTTATTTAATAAAATATAATAGCTAGTTATAAATTGTATAATCTCTTTTGTCTTTTTTCAATTAATATGGTATGAATCAATGTATACTTTTGGCATCAAATAGGTATAAAAAGTATGCTTTAAAACGATATGAAATTCTAATATATACTGATATACCATATGTATAAAAGTTATGTGTACTTTTATATGATGTAATATCGACACAATAATTTATGATGAATCAATTCAAAAAGTATCGGAGCATAAATTTTGCAGCCTGGTTCAAAAAGATTGATAGGAAGACCACAACTTGAATGTAAGAAAAGACTTGCTGATGTGAAGTTCAAGAGACCTATGGTTACATGCAGTGCATGTTGTCTAGAGGAACACAATAGGAAAACATGTTTAAATTATCATGCTCAAAGAAGACATAATTTATTTTTATTTTGATTTAGTTGTTATATTGTGATGAACACATTTTTTTATTTCGTCTTTTAAGTTATTAAATTATAATTTCCTAACATTTATTATGTGTACCAACAAACCTAAAACTAGTTAATGTTGTATCAAATTTATATATATCTTGTATCGAACTAACATCCATAGGAAGGACTGAAAAGAAAATATGAAATTCCAATTTCAACGGAATTTGCCAACCTAAATCTAGTTGATATAATGTGGTATTTAATTAGCATAAAGTTTGTATCTATCTTATCTAATTGGAAAAATTTAGAAAAAAAAGAGGTAATTGAGATTTCAACTAAATTAGTCAGCCTAAAACTAGTTAATTTTATACCCAATTGGTATATATTTTGTATCAAACTGATATCCTATTGGAATATTTAAAAAACTAACATGTAAGTGAGATTCCAACTGAATTAATAAACATTAACTAAGTTAATATTGTATGCAATTGGTATACATCTGGTATGTAACTGATCTCCCATTGTAAAAATTGAAAAATCGACATGTAATTGAGATTCAACCAAATAAGATAACCTAAAACAAGTTAATATTGTATCCATTTGAAATCCAACAAATATCTCACTTGAAAAATGGAAAAATATAAAATGTAGTTGATATTTTTTATTGATATTGAACTAGTATCCAACTGAAAAATTTAAGTCAATTTTACCCAATTGGTATTTATTTAGTATCAAACTGGTGTCCAATATGGTTTCAAATTTGTATACAACTAGGAAAACTTAGTCTAGTTTTACCAAATTGGTAACTATTGTGTATTTACCTGAAAATACAACATATAATGAAGATTTGAACTGAATTAGTCATTCTAAACTAGTTAACATTGTATCCAATTAGTATCAATTTCAAAAACCTAATTATAACAATGTATACAATTGGTAACTAAATAGAATTTTAAGACATTTAATTCTTATTACTTTGTATATGCATTTTTTTCAAACAAAATCCTCAACCTAAAATGGGTTACTGCTGATATCCTCTTTGTATATAATTTGCATCAAGGTTAAAAATTATGACTAATACACCTTGAACGTGGTATCAAACTAGTGGCAAACTTTATTTTATACTCTCTTCGTTTAAAAAAGAATGACATTGTTTCCTTTTTAGTCTGTTTAAAAAGAATGATCTCTTTTCTTTTTTTGCAACATTTTAACTTCAACTTTCCACGTGGCATGTTTAAGACCACAAGTTTTAAGGGAATTTTAGTACATTTGACATAACTTTTATTTATAACACAAGATTAAAAAAAATCTTCTTTCTTTTCTTAAACTCCGTTTCAAGTCAAACTATGTCATTCTTTATGAAACAGAGTATTAGTTTAATTAAGCCTAACAATGTACATTTATATACTCAACATAAAACATAATCTTCATTTTCAAGTACCATGAATGAAAATGAATAATCTTTGTTTAATACATCATAGTAGCAATAATGCATAGTATAGATTATTTCAACAAATTGAAGAAAAAATAAACAATTTCCTAAAATGATGAAAGTCTAAGACAATCATCTATTTGACAAATGATCTATTTTGTCTTGGTGTAGGATAATAGGTGGTATCCAGATTATGATCTTCTTCTATGCTTGGCCCTTCAATTTTACTAGCAAAAGTTCATGTTACTTCACTCTCGCTAATTGTGTAAGCTTCTCACTTCTTTCATACTATTATCGGATTATGCTGTAACTTAAGCGATATTTTACATCAATGTCAATGTAATCCATACCCAAAACATCATTGCTACATTCAACAAATAAACACTTGTACATGCCACAATTACTGAAATAGTATTAAAAGAAAAATAATTTTAAGAAATATGAGTTAATTTTTGTATTGTAATCACTAAAGGATAGAAAGACATGCTTTAAATTTGACTCTTTTTGAGGCAAATTAGCCATTTGCTTGACTTAAATTGGAGCATCTATTTCAACAGTATATGTCAATTCTATTAATTGGGAAATCGTTCGAGGAGTATGCTCATATTTCTTGGACATGTTTTATCAAAAATCTTAAAATCTTAATTCATTGAGTTGTGAATTCACCCTTTATTTTGATTGTATGATGAAAATTTTCTCCTAATTAATATTTATAGTTTAAAAACATTTTCAATGAAATATAATTGAAAGACTGTAAAGATGAATTTGTAACGCCGGATAGTGGGCTGGTAGCATGTTGTGTAATAGAGGCATGCTGCTTAGGGGTGGAATTCGTCTGTAACTGCAAAATAATAATAATAATAATAATAATATATGTAAATCCCTATAGTTGTGTAATGGATAATTATGGTGAATTATTTATTTAAATAAAATAATGACAATATAAAATTATAAAAACATTAATTATTTATATTTATGCAAAAATGGAACAATAATCAATGTAAATCCTTATAATTGTGTAAGTGATTATTATGGTGTACTTTTTGTTTAAATAATTTAAAACATATATAAATTATAAAAAGATAAATTATCTAATGAAGTAAGATTTAATTAATTTATGCATAATTAGTGCTATGTTATAGCTCGTAATTAAATAGTTCTAAGCAAGAATATTATAAAAGTAGGCTTAAAACTCGTAATATTATCTCTTAAATATGTAAATGGGATAATTTTCCTTTTGAAAATATTGAAGAATCTGAAACATCAGCAACTTGGCAGCATTTCAAGAGTACAGAATCGACAGAGCGTAAAACCTATGAACAGAAGTGATAAAAAAGGGCTGTTGAAGATATGTATGCGGTGCTTAAATTCAGAGTGTTACTGTATTCAAGGCTAGAGATAGTGAAAATCAAAGTAAGTTTCAATGAAGAACTAGTTGTTAATGATAGGATGAAGATGCCCTTAGACAATATAGATAACTTTAATAAATGTATTTGATGTTCTGTTGGAAGTATGAATACCCTTCTAACTATATATTTAATTGATTTATTTATTTCAAAAGTATCTTATTTGCTAATTTTGATAATAACGTTTAAGAGAGAAAAAGTCATGCTCTTGGGGGCTCTATGTATACTCTTTCTTCCATGGTTGGAAATGCCTTTGCCAAAATTATATTATATATCTTCTTGAATCGGTATAGCTCATGGATTGTTACCTTGTCGAATGTTAGAAATGCATTTGAATCATTGAGTTTCAGCAGCTTGAAGAAAATAATTTGGCTTTTTCTCTTTTAGAATAGTTCAATTTTATAAGAGCGATTGTTTTTTTTTTTTTTTTTTTTTTTATGGATTTGGGTTTGGATTGGATTAATTTAGATTTAGTAATTTAATTATTAAAACTCAGATAAAGCCACGTATTAAATGAAAATGCTAATTAAAAAAATGGACTAATTATTCCGTTTGTGAAAACGGTGTTAAAGAGCCACAAAGATAAACCACAAGGTCATTTTGTGGCGAAAAGGTAAACTAAGAGTATCTTTGTACCAATTTCAATACTTTAAAGATATTGTAGACGCTTCTCCGTTGATTGTATTTGTATATTAATGAAACGTAAAAAAAATAACAATAAAACTGCAAATGACATTTTCTAATTTTTTTTAAGTATACCAGATTTAAGTTATAATATTTTTTGTATGAACATTAACTTTGTTCAAAAACATTATCATTATAATAAAACTGCATTTACTATTGACATGATTATATTTGTTTTTTTATTTATACTTTTTATACCATGAATTTGTACGATATTGATTTTATATCTTAAGAATTTTAGTATAAATGTATGGAATATTAATATTATCAATGTTGTGAAGATATAAAATTTTTGACAAAGATATATAAAATATGTTGATTCTATGAAATGTTTTCTAACATTGTTATGAAATTGATATTTTTTAGTCCCTTTGATAATAATTATGATATGGATTTGGTACGTAATTTAGAATAACAATATAGGATATTTTTTTTTCCAAAAAATATAAATAAAATTTATAGGTTTGAGTGTATTTGACATGATATTGGTATGAATAATTATTCATTATTGTGTAAAAAATATCAGTAAGAACTATGATGATTTGTATTAAATTTGTATTAGGTTGATATGAAATTTGAATATGAATACATGTAGTGGACAATTTAGAAATTATGAGATACTATGTGTCCCGATCCAAAACCGAGTCGCGAGTGGCACCCACACTTATCCTACTATGTGAGCGAACCAACCAATCTAAACCCCAACATTTCTATATAATAACAGAATATAATGCGGAAGACTTAGACTCATTAATGAAAACCAATTATATAACTTCTAAAAACTCAACATCTATTATTCCCCAAAATCTGGAAGTCATCATCACAAGAACATCTATCCTCAAATTACTAAATCTAAGAGTATCTAAGAAGCTAAAATAAATAAAAAGCTAGTCCATGCCGGAAGTTCAAGGCATCACGACATGAAGAAGAAGATCCAGTCCAAGCTAGAAGCATTAACTCACCCTGAAATCCGGTGTAATGAAGACTGGCTAGAGTTGCGGTTGAGTTGAAGACGACGGTACGTGTGGTGCACTCCACAAATAACAAAGAAAGAAACATACAAGTAGGGGTCAGTACAAAACACAAGTACTGAGTAGGTATCATCGGCCAACTCAAAATAGAAAACAGTATATATCAGATAACATCATAAAATCAACTACAATACTCAATCTGTAGCAATATCAAGTTCTGTAATCATAAATAAGTAACGCCAAGTACCACACATGAGGACTCAAGCCTCAATACCATACTCATTTGGGAAAATAGGTTCATTAAATTGAGTATATTAACATCTTTCGAGATTCATTATCTTTATTCCTCTCGTGTCGGTACGTGACACTCCGCTCCATATACTATCCTGGTATCGGAACGTGACACTCCGATCCTCATATACTATCCTGGTGTCGGAACGTGATACCCGATCCATATTCTATCCTGGTGCCGAAACGTGGCACTCCGATCCTCATTCTATCCTGGTACCGGAACGTGGCACCCGATCCCCTAATCTCACGACTTTCGTTCATCAAGCCTTCTTTTATACCAAGGCATCATCATTAACAAAGTAGATTAGAGTTTCTTTTCTAGATTTAGGATTCAATAGCTTCATCATACTTATTTTATCACAATTATATAATCATATTCATGCAAGCATACAATTAAGCATATAGAAGGGTTTACAAGACTACCCAATACATATCATTCGCTATTAAGAGTTTACTACGAATAGCATAAACCATAACCTACCTCCACCGAAGAATTGTGATCAAGCAATCTACTTCCCAAGCCTTTTGCTCCTTGCGTTCTTCCCTTTCTCTCTCGATCGATCCTCTCTCTCTCTTTGTTCTTTCTATTTTTCTTATTCAAACCCTCTTTCTTTTACCCTAATTAGCATATAATTAAGTATAAAAGATGATGAATTAACCCATTAATTAATTCAAGGTTATCTCTTTTAACCCCCATGAAATTGACTTATTAATATTAACCCACTAAATTTATAATTATAGCAAGAATAGTCCAAAACGCCCCTTAAAATATGTAACAGAAATCCGACCCAGTCTGGGTTTACACAGCCCATGACGGCCCGTCGTGCCTGCGACGGTCCGTCCTGCAGGTCTGTCACAAAGTTTCGAGACTTAATTTCTGTGGAAGATGTGTGACGGTCCGTCGTGCCCACGACGGCCCATTCTGCCATTCCGTCACAAAGTTCAGAGAGTCGATTTCAGTACCCAAATTTACGAATTCTAAGTGTTTTGGAACGAGACCCCCTTGACGGTCCGTCGTGCCCATGACGGTCCGTCGTGGGATCCGTCGTCTTAGCCAGTTTTTCCAGAAATGAAATCTGCTGCTCAAAATGACTAAACAGGTCATTACAATAGATACCAATTTACCCATCGTTCGTCCTCGAACGATCACAAGAAGAAAAACAAGGGTGAAAAGGAGTACCTGAATCTGTAAACAGATGGGGGTATCTTTCTTGCATATTAGCCTCCTTCTCCCAAGTGGCCTCTTCAACTGGTCGGTTCTTTCATTGAACTTTGATGGATGCAATCTCTCTTGATCTCAACTTGCGAATTTCTCTATCTAGAATGGCAACAGGCTCCTCCTCATAAGACAAATTCTCATCAAGCAGAACCGAATTCCAACGAATAATGTAGTTTCCATCCCCATGGTATCTCTTCAACATAGACACATGAAATACCGGATGCACTCTTGACAGTCCTGGAGGCAAGGATAATTCATAAGCCACCTCTCCTACTCGCTTAAGTACTTCAAATGGTCCAATATACCTTGGGCTTAGCTTACCTCTTTTACCAAACCGCATCACCCCTTTCATGGGTGAAACCTTCAACAAGACTTGTTCACCCTCCATGAACTCCAAGTCTCTAACCTTTCGATCTTCATATTCCTTTTGCCTACTTTGCGCAGCTAAAAGCTTTTCTTGAATAGATTTCACTTTCTCCAATGAATCTCTCAAAAGATCAGTACCCCAAGGTCTAACCTCAAATGCATCAAACCAACCAATGGGAGACCTACTCCTCCCATACAATGTTTCAAATGGGTCCATGTCAATACTTGAGTAATAGCTATTATTGTATGAAAACTCCGCTAAGGGTAAGAAGTTATCCCAATGACCACCAAATTCTATCACACATGCACGAAGCATATCTTCCAACATCTGAATCGTTCGCTCAGACTTACTATCGGTCTGATGGTGAAATGCAGTACTAAGGTCCAACCTAGTACCTAATTCCGCATGCAATGTTATCCAAAACTTAGAAGTAAACTGTGTACCTCTATATGATATGATGGAAAGTGGAACTCCATGCAGTCGAACAATTTCTGAGATATACAGTTTGTCTAACTTCTCTGCATTGTAAGTCACCTTGACCGGAATGAAATGAGCAGACTTAGTTAACCTATCAACAATTACCCAAATAGATTCATACTTACCCATTGTCTTTGGAAGACCAACCACGAAGTCCATTGCAATTCTCTCCCACTTCCATTCCGGAATGGGCATTCTCTGAAGTGTTCCTCCGGGCCTCTGGTGTTCATACTTTACTTGTTGACAATTTGGACATTTGGCAACAAAATCCACAATGTCGCGCTTCATTCTACTCCACCAAAAGTGTTTCTTTAGGTCACGGTACATCTTGGTTGCACCAGGATGTATAGAGTATCCGGAACTATGAGCCTCTGTAAGAATAGTGTGGATCAAATCATCGACGCGGGGTACACATACCCTTCCCTTGATTCTCAAAACACCTTCCTCATCGATTATTGCTTCTTTAGCCTCTCCTCGAAAAACCATATCCCGAATTCGACTTAGTTTCTCATCATCAACTATTTTCCCTTGATCTTGTCAGAAAAAAGAAGATCTCGCCTCCACACGGGCCAAAAAATCCTCCCTTCTCATTTACTTCTAGCCTCATAAAGTCATTAGCCAAGTTTTGGATTTCTCTAGCCAACGGGCGTCTAGAAACTTGCAAATGAGCTAGACTTCCCATGCTTCCTGCCTTTCTACTTAAAGCATCTGCCACAACATTAGCTTTTCCCGGATGATACAGAATAGTGATATCGTAGTCCTTCAGTAGTTCCATCCATCTCCTCTGTCTCAAATTCAAATCTTTCTGAGTAAAAGACATACTGTAGGCTACGATGATCCGTATAGACTTCACACTTAACCCCATATAAATAGTGTCTCCATTGCTTTAATGCAAATACTACCGCGGACAACTTTAAATCATGGGTCGGGTAATTGCGTTCGTGCACCTTTAATTGCCTTGAAGCATAAGCAATTACATTCTTCTCTTGCATTAGCACTGCACCCAAACCCGAATAGGATGCATTACAATAAACAATGAAGTTCTTACCCTCTACTGGCAAGGTAAGGATAGGTGCAGTGGTCAGCAAGGTCTTGAGTTTCTGAAAGCTTTCCTCACATTCATCCGACCATATAAATGGAACATTCTGCTTAGTCAAGTTCGTCAATTGGGAAGCAATGGAAGAGAATCCCTTGACAAATCGACGGTAATAGCTAGCTAAACCAACAAAGCTCCTTATTTCTGACACATTAGTAGGTCTTACCCAATTCTTCATTGTCTCAATCTTAGAAGGATCCACCATCACTCCATCCTTAGAAACCACGTGCCCCAAGAAGGACACTGAATCTAGCCAAAACTCACACTTGGAGAATTTGGAATAAAGCCTTTTCTCCCTTAATACTTCCAACACAATTTTCAAATGCTCCTCATGTTCCTTCTTAATCTTGGAGTATATCAGTATATCATCAATAAATACGATCACAAAGAGATCCAGATATGGCTTAAAAATCCCGTTCATCAAGCTCATGAAAGCAGCAGGGGCATTCGTAAGACCAAAAGACATCACTACAAATTCGTAATGCCCATACCTGGTTCGAAAAGCAGTCTTTGGCACATCCGTTGCCCGTATTTTCAATTGATGATAACCGGATCTCAAGTCAATCTTAGAGAAGACACAAGCACCTTGTAACTGATCGAACAAGTCATCAATGCGAGGAATGGGATACTTGTTCTTAATAGTTACCTTGTTCAACTGCCGGTAGTCTATGCACATCCGAAAACTCCCATCCTTCTTCTTCACAAACAACACCGGAGCATCCCAAGGGGATGCACTTGGTCTAATGAAGCCTTTACTTAACAACTCTTGAAGTTGGGCCTTTAATTCTCTTAACTCAGCGGGAGCCATCCTATAAGGGGGTATGGAAATGGGGCGAGTACCCGGTTCAAGATCAATGCAGAAATCAATATCTCTATCCGGTGGCATACCAGGAAGGTCTGCAGGAAACACATCCAGAAACTCACAGACTACCGAAACCGACTCAATTGAAGGTACTTAGGTAGTATCATCTCTGAGGTCTGCCATGAAAGAAAAACACCCTTTACTAACCATTCTCTTAGCACAAAGAAAGGAGATGATACGAACTGGAGTGGATGTGTAGTCATCCTCCCCACACTAACTGATCTGTCCCAGGCTTGGCTAACGTCACAGTTTTAGCATTACAATCCAAGATCGCAAAATTCGGAGAAAGCCAAGTCATACCCAGAATTACATCAAAATCAACCATTTCTAAGATAACCAAGTCTACATAAGTATTGCTCCCCACAAAAGCCACAGGACAAGACCTATACACCTTTTCGACTGTTACAGACTCACCCACCGGAGTAGAAACACGAATAGGCATGTCAAGCAATTCACAATGTAAATTAACAACAGTAGCAAATGAGGAAGATACATATGAAAATGTGGAGCCAGGATCAAATAATACAGAAGCCATGCAATCACAAACCAAAAGATTACCTGTGATAACAACATCAGATGTCTCCGCTTCATATCTCCCCGGGAAAGCGTAACAATGGGCCCTATTGCCTGTCTGCCCGTTGCCCCTACCATGTTGTGCTGTAGTGGCTCCAGTTTTCCCGTCACCCCGTCCGTTTTGGTGACCACCATTACCTCGGCCACCACGTCCTCCAGAATGACGGCCTCTTCCATGACCACCTCTACCTCTGACTATTGGGGGTATGTAACTCTGTTTTGGACAATACCTCTTAATATGTCCAGTCTCCCCACATCCATAACACTCTCTGGAGTCAAGCATAGGTCTCTCAGAGAAGTGTTGACCGGTCTGAGGTGGACCCCCAACTACAGTCTGTAGTGAAGACTGAATTGGTCGGACTGAGTAACCTCCTGAACCCTGTCCTCTAGAGTAAGAACCATTAAACTCACCTCCCTTTAGAAACCTTTTTGATGTCGATGCCATGGTGAAGTCATCTGGATTCACTCCCTCTACCTCTATCACGAAGTCTACCACTTCCTGAAAGGATTTTACTGTAGCCGCTACCTGTAAGGCTGAAATCCGTAAATCTGACCTCAACCCCTTCACAAAACGGCGAATCCGTTCTTGTGGACTGAAACAAAGCTGGGTGGCATATCTGGATAATGCACGAAACTTAGCCTCATATCCAGTAACCGACATCCTACATTGCTCTAGGATCAAGAACTCATCTCTTTTCCTATCCGTCAAAGTCCGGGGGATATACTTCTCCATAAACAAGCTAGAGAATGATTCCCAAGTCATAGGTGGTGCCTCTGTTGGTTGACACTCAACATGTGACCTCCACCACAATTTGGCGTTCCCTTGAAACTGATAAGTCACAAACTCAACACCAAACCGTTCTACTATACCCATCTTGTGTAGTAGCTCATGGCAGTCAGCCAGAAAATTGTAGGCATCCTCAGATTCAGTACCCTTGAAGACTGGAGGTTTCAATTTCAAGAACTTACTGAAAAGTTCATGCTGATCATTTGTCATTATAGGCCCTGTAGTCAGACGAGGAAACGTGCCTATTTCCAATGAGGCATCCATGCGGGGAGACACAGTAGCTGCATGTTGAACCTCCGGAACCTGAGGTGCTGGTGCAGAAAACACAGGAGGTGTTTGGCCCTGATCAGATAACCCGCTAAGATAAGCAAGAACTTGATTGATCATCTCTGGGGTAGGTTGGGGTTGCAATCCCTCATTCTGTACTTGTTCATTCTCCCCTTCCTCACCCTCTCTTACCACTTCCTCAGTTGGTGGAGGAGTCACCGCCCTAGTACCAGATGGGCTAGGTGCTTGTCCTCTTCCTCTATAGGACGTCCTCCCACGACCTCTTCCACGGCCTCTCGCCACTACTCTTCTTCGAGCTACAACCGCAGTGGCTGGCTCAGACGCTTCTTGTTTTGCCGGTGTTGGTGTTGGCGCAGTCGTCGCTCTAGTTCTAACCATCTACAAAATAGAGTGAAGATGGTCAGATACCAATTTGTATCACCTAGATACCAATTGGATCCAAGTAATAGCACGAAAGAATGAATGAAAGAATGGAATATTCCTAAAGTCTTATAGCCTCTAAAAGAAAAGTAAAGGCGTCCCCCTACTGTTCCTTAAGACTCTACTAGACTCGTTCTTGTCTGATGAGACCAACGAACCTAATGCTCTGATACCAAGTTTGTCACGACCCAAAACCGAGCCGCGAGTGGCACCCACACTTATCCTACTATGTGAGCGAACCAACCAATCTAAACCCCAACATTTCTATATAATAACAGAATATAATGCGGAAGACTTAAACTCATTAATGAAAACCAATTAAATAACTTCTAAAAACTCTACATCTATTATTCCCCAAAATCTGGAAGTCATCATCACAAGAACATCTATCCTCGAATTACTAAATCTAAGAGTATCTAAGAAGCTAAAATAAATAAAAAGCTAGTCCATGCCGGAAGTTCAAGGCATCAGGACATGAAGAAGAAGATCCAGTCCAAGCTAGAAACATTAGCTCACCCTGAAATCTGGTGTAATGAAGACTGGTTAGAGTGGCGAGAGGCGGTTGAGTTGAAGACGACGGTACGTTTGCTGTACTCCAACATACAAAGAAAGAAAAATACAAGTAGGGGTCAGTAAAAACACAAGTACTGAGTAGGTATCATCGGCCAACTCAAAAAGAAAACAGTATATATCAGATAACATCATAAAATCAACTACAATACTCAATCTGTAGCAATATAAAGTTCTGTAATAATAAATAAGTAACGCAAGTACCACACATGAGGACTCAAGCCTCAATACCATACTCATTTGGGAAAATAGGTTCATTAAATTGAGTATATTAACATCTTTCGAGATTCATTATCTTTATTCCTCTCGTGTCGGTACGTGACACTCCGCTCCATATACTATCCTGGTGTCGGAACGTGACACTCCGATCCTCATATACTATACTGGTGTCGGAACGTGACACCCGATCCATATTCTATCCTGGTGCCGGAACGTGGAACTCTGATCCTCATTCTATCCTGGTACCGGAACGTGGAACCCGATCCCCTAACCTCACTACTTTCATTCATCAAGCCTTCTTTTATACCAAGGCATCATCATTAACAAAGTAGATCCGGGTTTCTTTTCAAGATTTAGGATTCAATAGCTTCATCATACTTATTTTATCACAATTATATAATCATATTCGTGCAAGCATACAATTAAGCATATAGAAGGGTTTACAAGACTACCCAATACATATCATTCGCTATTAAGAGTTTACTACGAATAGCATAAACCATAACCTACCTCCACCGAAGAATTGTGATCAAGCAATCTACTTCCCAAGCCTTTTGCTCTCCTTGCGTTCTTCCCTTTCTCTCTCGATCGATCTTCTCTCTCTCTCTCTCTCTTTGTTCTTTCTATTTTTCTTATTCAAACCCTCTTTCTTTTATCCTAATTAGCATATAATTAATTATAAAAGATGATGAATTAACCCATTAATTAATTCAAGGTTATCTCTTTTAACCCCCAAGAAATTGACTTATTAATATTAACCCACTAAATTTATAATTATAGCAGGAATAGTCCAAAACGCCCCTTAGAATATGTAACAGAAATCCGACCCAGTCTGGGTTTACGCAGCCCGTGACGGCCCGTCGTGCCTGCGATGGTCCGTCCTACAGGTCTGTCACAAAGTTCCGAGACTTAATTTCTGTAGAAGATGTGTGACGGTCCGTCGTGCCCACGACGGTCCGTCCTGCCATTCCGTCACGAAGTTCAGAGAGTCGATTTCAGTACCCAAATTTCAGAATTCTAAGTGTTTTAGAACGAGACCCCCTTGACGGTCCGTTGTGTCCATGATGGTCCGTCGTGGGATCCGTCGTCTCAGCCAGTTTTTCCAGAAATAAGATCTGCTGCTCAAAACGACTAAACAGGTCGTTACACTATGTGGTACTACATAAAACATATTACTGTTTTATTATTTATATGTTGAAGAATTTTAAAGATTCATATGTCATTCTTGTTGAACCTCTCCCACGCTAGAGTAAATGTGATATAACGAACTATGTTCTGAGCCAAATTTATTTCTCTTGGTTCTAAGATAACCGTAGAAGACCACAACATGAACGTTGGAAGAAGTTTGCTGATGTGAAATTCAAAAGGCTTAAAGTTACTTCCAGTAGATGTCGTCAAGTGGACCGTAAGAGGAAGACATGTTCAAATTAATCTGCGCCGAAAAATAATAGTTTATTTGTTTAAACTATACAAAAATATTTTTTATTTTGTCTTTTAGACTTATGTTTTGTCTTGATTGTAACAAAGTACTCAATGTTTTGAAATAATTTTTATTGACAATGCATATTAAATATATATCAAATTGATATCAAATGCATTCTAACTAAGTGTTTAATATTCTGTTCATGATTTATACAAGATTCATACAATATTCATACCAAGTAAATATATAAGGTATTGTTTATATTATTGAATAATATATAAGATTATTACGATATACCCTTCATATCAATTTGGTATGCAATTGAGTAAGTATAGATATTATTTATTGTAATTTACCATGAGTATGAATTTGGTATCCAACTTGTGTCCTACTCTAAATAAAAATAAAACAGGATGTAATTGATTTTGGTGCAAAATTTAATCTTCGATGTTTTAAACTATCATATTCATTTCATCCTGTATTTATATAGATTGTACCAACTTCATACATCTTTAAAATAATTAATCCACGCTTGTTAAGACAATATACTTTACAACCAGAATTAATTTAGTACCATAAGGTGCCTGACTAGAATAAATATAAAACAAGATGTAATTGAAGTTGTTACAAAATACAATGATCACTATTTTACATTGGCATACTTATTTCTTCAAATTATTTATACATATTTTATAGCAACTCAATACATCTTAAAAAAATTTTATCCACACTTGTTAAGATAATATAATTTACAACTAGTATTAATTTGGTATCTATAAGGTGTCCAACTTGAATAAATATAAAACAAGATGTAATTTAGGTTGTTAGAAAATACAATGATCAGTACTTTACATTGGCATAATCATTTTATCAAGGTATTTATATAGGTTGGATACCAACTTGATTCAATTTTTACTTTTTTTTTTGCTTTAAAATATGAAGTAAAAAAAATACCAATCATATATCAATAAAGATGCCAAAAGTATATAGTTTGGATACCAAATTATAATACATATTTAGTTCA